>NEEC01000483.1:2500-17500 GCA_002189035.1 Utricularia gibba | reverse complement strand
CATTTGGATGTCCAGTGCCGCCACCTCCCTTTTGGCATGATCTCCCTTCTTGAGGGGGGAGGTGTCTCTGGAGGCACTGGGCCCACCCTCGGGGCGCCTTGTGGCCCACCGAAAAAAGCCACGCTTTTTTCAACATTTGGATGTCCAGTGCCGCCACCTGGGTTTTGGCATGTTCTCCCTTCTTGAGGGGGAGGTGTCTCGAGAGGCACCCGGCCCACCCTCGGGGGCGGTGTGCCCCAGGCGTGCGGCGCCGGCTCCGTGGGCATGGCGTGGAGGCAGCACCTCCATCGGGGCGAGTAGGGGTGGGTTCCCCTCAAGATGCTCGAGCAAGCACGTTCGATGTCTCGCGCGGGACGGGCGTCCGCACGCCATGCGTGGGGCGGTGACTCGCCATGGACGCCCGCCCGCACGCCTTGCTCCAGCATGCGCGGGGAATGTCTCGCGCGGGACGGCCGCCCGCGCGCCATGCTCGAGCATGCGCGGGGAATGACTCCCACGGGACGCCCGCCCGCACGCCATGCTCGGACATGGGCGGGCATGGCCTCGCGGGACGCCCCCCCGCACGCCATGATCGAACATGCGCGGGGATGGCCTCGCGCGGGACGCGCCGCCCGCACGCCATGCTCGAGCATGCGCGGGGAATGACTCACAAGGGACGCCCGCTTGCACGCCATGCTCGGACATGGGCGGGGAATGTCTCCCGCGGGGACGCCCGCCCGCGCGCCATGCTCGGACATGGGCGGGCATGGCCTCGCGCGGGACGCACGCCGCGCTCGAGCATGCTAGGCGATGGCTCGTCCAGAATGGCCTTTCGAGAAAAGTCATGCTTTTTTGGGCATTTGGATGTCCAGTGCCGCCACCTCCCTTTGGCATGATCTCCCTTCTTGAGGGGGAGGTGTCTCTGGAGGCACTGGGCCCACCCTCGGGGCGCCTTGTGGCCCACCGAAAAAAGCCACGCTTTTTTCAACATTTGGATGTCCAGTGCGCCACCTGGGTTTTGGCATGTTCTCCTTCTTGAGGGGGGAGGTGTCTCGAGAGGCACCCGGCCCACCCTCGGGGGGCGGTGTGCCCCAGGCGTGCGGCGCCGGCTCCGTGGGCATGGCGTGGAGGCAGCACCTCCATCGGGGCGAGTAGGGGTGGGTTCCCCCTCAAGATGCTCGAGCAAGCACGTTCGATGTCTCGCGCGGACGGGCGTCCGCACGCCATGCGCGGGGAATGTCTCGCGCGGGACGGCCGCCCGCGCGCCATGCTCGAGCATGGCGGGGAATGTCTCGCGCGGGGACGCCCGCCCGCACGCCATGCTCGGACATGGGCGGGGAATGTCTCGCGCGGGACGCCCGCCCGCGCGCCATGCTCGACATGGGCGGGCATGGCCTCGCGCGGGACGCCCCCCCGCACGCCATGATCGAACATGCGCGGGGATGGCCTCGCGCGGGACGCCCGCCCGCACGCCATGCTCGAGCATGCGCGGGGAATGACTCACAAGGGACGCCCGCTTGCACGCCATGCTCGGACATGGGCGGGAATGTCTCCCGCGGGACGCCCGCCCGCGCGCCATGCTCGGACATGGGCGGGCATGGCCTCGCGGGACGCACGCCGCGCTCGAGCATGCTAGGCGATGGCTCGTCCAGAATGGCCTTTCGAGAAAAGTCATTTTTTGGGCATTTGGATGTCCAGTGCCGCCACCTCCCTTTGGCATGATCTCCCTTCTTGAGGGGGGAGGTGTCTCTGGAGGCACTGGGCCCACCCTCGGGGCGCCTTGTGGCCCACCGAAAAAAGCCACGCTTTTTTCAACATTTGGATGTCCAGTGCCGCCACCTGGGTTTTGGCATGTTCTCCCTTCTTGAGGGGAGGTGTCTCGAGAGGCACCCGGCCCACCTCGGGGGGCGGTGTGCCCCAGGCGTGCGGCGCCGGCTCCGTGGGCATGGCGTGGAGGCAGCACCTCCATCGGGGCGAGTAGGGGTGGGTTCCCCTCAAGATGCTCGAGCAAGCACGTTCGATGTCTCGCGCGGGACGGGCGTCCGCACGCCATGCGTGGGCGGTGACTCGCCATGGACGCCCGCCCGCACGCCTTGCTCCAGCATGCGCGGGGAATGTCTCGCGCGGGACGGCCGCCCGCGCGCCATGCTCGAGCATGCGCGGGAATGACTCCCACGGGACGCCCGCCCGCACGCCATGCTCGGACATGGGCGGGCATGGCCTCGCGCGGGACGCCCCCCCGCACGCCATGATCGAACATGCGCGGGGATGGCCTCGCGCGGGACGCCCGCCCGCACGCCATGCTCGAGCATGCGCGGGGAATGACTCACAAGGGACGCCCGCTTGCACGCCATGCTCGGACATGGGCGGGGAATGTCTCCCGCGGGACGCCCGCCGCGCGCCATGCTCGGACATGGGCGGGCATGGCCTCGCGCGGGACGCACGCCGCGCTCGAGCATGCTAGGCGATGGCTCGTCCAGAATGGCCTTTCGAGAAAAGTCATGCTTTTTTGGGCATTTGGATGTCCAGTGCCGCCACCTCCCTTTTGGCATGATCTCCCTTCTTGAGGGGGGAGGTGTCTCTGGAGGCACTGGGCCCACCCTCGGGGCGCCTTGTGGCCCACCGAAAAAAGCCACGCTTTTTTCAACATTTGGATGTCCAGTGCCGCCACCTGGGTTTTGGCATGTTCTCCCTTCTTGAGGGGGGAGGTGTCTCGAGAGGCACCCGGCCCACCCTCGGGGGGCGGTGTGCCCCAGGCGTGCGGCGCCGGCTCCGTGGGCATGGCGTGGAGGCAGCACCTCCATCGGGGCGAGTAGGGGTGGGTTCCCCCTCAAGATGCTCGAGCAAGCACGTTCGATGTCGCGCGGGACGGGCGTCCGCACGCCATGCGTGGGGCACTCGCCATGGACGCCGCCCGCACGCCTTGCTCCAGCGCGGGGAATGTCTCGCGCGGGACGGCCGCCCGCGCGCCATGCTCGAGCATGCGCGGGGAATGACTCCCACGGGACGCCCGCCCGCACGCCATGCTCGGACATGGGCGGGCATGGCCTCGCGCGGGACGCCCCCCGCACGCCATGATCGAACATGCGCGGGGATGGCCTCGCGCGGGACGCCCGCCCGCACGCCATGCTCGAGCATGCGCGGGAATGACTCACAAGGGACGCCCGCTTGCACGCCATGCTCGGACATGGGCGGGGAATGTCTCCCGCGGACGCCCGCCCGCGCGCCATGCTCGGACATGGGCGGGCATGGCCTCGCGCGGGACGCACGCCGCGCTCGAGCATGCTAGGCGATGGCTCGTCCAGAATGGCCTTTCGAGAAAAGTCATGCTTTTTTGGGCATTTGGATGTCCAGTGCCGCCACCTCCCTTTTGGCATGATCTCCCTTCTTGAGGGGGAGGTGTCTCTGGAGGCACTGGGCCCACCCTCGGGGCGCCTTGTGGCCCACCGAAAA
Organism: Utricularia gibba; assembly: GCA_002189035.1. Lineage (NCBI taxonomy): Eukaryota > Viridiplantae > Streptophyta > Magnoliopsida > Lamiales > Lentibulariaceae > Utricularia > Utricularia gibba. The sequence continues at coordinate 14,068 of NEEC01000483.1, read as the reverse complement.
AAGCCACGCTTTTTTCAACATTTGGATGTCCAGTGCCGCCACCTGGGTTTTGGCATGTTCTCCCTTCTTGAGGGGGGAGGTGTCTCGAGAGGCACCCGGCCCACCCTCGGGGGCGGTGTGCCCCAGGCGTGCGGCGCCGGCTCCGTGGGCATGGCGTGGAGGCAGCACCTCCATCGGGGCGAGTAGGGGTGGGTTCCCCCTCAAGATGCTCGAGCAAGCACGTTCGATGTCTCGCGCGGGACGGGCGTCCGCACGCCATGCGCGGGGAATGTCTCGCGCGGGACGGCCGCCCGCGCGCCATGCTCGAGCATGCGCGGGGAATGTCTCGCACGCCATGCTCGGACATGGGCGGGGAATGTCTCGCGCGGGACGCCCGCCCGCGCGCCATGCTCGGACATGGCGGGCATGGCCTCGCGCGGGACGCCCCCCGCACGCCATGATCGAACATGCGCGGGGATGGCCTCGCGCGGGACGCCCGCCCGCACGCCATGCTCGAGCATGCGCGGGGAATGACTCACAAGGGACGCCCGCTTGCACGCCATGCTCGGACATGGGCGGGGAATGTCTCCCGCGGGACGCCCGCCCGCGCGCCATGCTCGGACATGGGCGGGCATGGCCTCGCGCGGGACGCACGCCGCGCTCGAGCATGCTAGGCGATGGCTCGTCCAGAATGGCCTTTCGAGAAAAGTCATGCTTTTTTGGGCATTTGGATGTCCAGTGCCGCCACCTCCCTTTTGGCATGATCTCCCTTCTTGAGGGGGAGGTGTCTCTGGAGGCACTGGGCCCACCCTCGGGCGCCTTGTGGCCCACCGAAAAAAGCCACGCTTTTTCAACATTTGGATGTCCAGTGCCGCCACCTGGGTTTTGGCATGTTCTCCCTTCTTGAGGGGGGAGGTGTCTCGAGAGGCACCCGGCCCACCCTCGGGGGCGGTGTGCCCCAGGCGTGCGGCGCCGGCTCCGTGGGCATGCGTGGAGGCAGCACCTCCATCGGGCGAGTAGGGTGGGTTCCCCCTCAAGATGCTCGAGCAAGCACGTTCGATGTCTCGCGCGGGACGGGCGTCCGCACGCCATGCGCGGGGAATGTCTCGCGCGGGACGGCCGCCCGCGCGCCATGCTCGAGCATGCGCGGGAATGTCTCGCGCGGGAAATGCTCATGCGCGGGGAATGCGGGACGCCCGCCCGCGCCATGCTCGGACATGGGCGGGCATGGCCTCCGCGGGGACGCCCCCCGCACGCCATGATCGAACATGCGCGGGGATGGCCTCGCGCGGGACGCCCGCCCGCACGCCATGCTCGAGCATGCGCGGGGAATGACTCACAAGGGACGCCCGCTTGCACGCCATGCTCGGACATGGGCGGGGAATGTCTCCCGCGGGACGCCCGCCCGCGCGCCATGCTCGGACATGGGCGGGCATGGCCTCGCGCGGGACGCACGCCGCGCTCGAGCATGCTAGGCGATGGCTCGTCCAGAATGGCCTTTCGAGAAAAGTCATGCTTTTTGGGCATTTGGATGTCCAGTGCCGCCACCTCCCTTTTGGCATGATCTCCCTTCTTGAGGGGGGAGGTGTCTCTGGAGGCACTGGGCCCACCCTCGGGCGCCTTGTGGCCCACCGAAAAAAGCCACGCTTTTTTCAACATTTGGATGTCCAGTGCCGCCACCTGGGTTTTGGCATGTTCTCCCTTCTTGAGGGGGAGGTGTCTCGAGAGGCACCCGGCCCACCCTCGGGGGGCGGTGTGCCCCAGGCGTGCGGCGCCGGCTCCGTGGGCATGGCGTGGAGGCAGCACCTCCATCGGGGCGAGTAGGGTGGGTTCCCCCTCAAGATGCTCGAGCAAGCACGTTCGAGAAATCAATTCGCGTTCAGAATGGCTTGCGCGTCTCGCGAGCATGCGCGGGGAATGGGACGCCCGCCCGCACGCCATGCTCGGACATGGCGGGGAATGTCTCGCGCGGGACGCCCGCCCGCGCGCCATGCTCGGACATGGGCGGGCATGGCCTCGCGCGGGACGCCCCCCGCACGCCATGATCGAACATGCGCGGGGATGGCCTCGCGCGGGACGCCCGCCCGCACGCCATGCTCGAGCATGCGCGGGGAATGACTCACAAGGGACGCCCGCTTGCACGCCATGCTCGGACATGGGCGGGGAATGTCTCCCGCGGACGCCCGCCCGCGCGCCATGCTCGGACATGGGCGGGCATGGCCTCGCGCGGGACGCACGCCGCGCTCGAGCATGCTAGGCGATGGCTCGTCCAGAATGGCCTTTCGAGAAAAGTCATGCTTTTTTGGGCATTTGGATGTCCAGTGCCGCCACCTCCCTTTTGGCATGATCTCCCTTCTTGAGGGGGGTGTCTCTGGAGGCACTGGGCCCACCCTCGGGGCGCCTTGTGGCCCACCGAAAAAAGCCACGCTTTTTTCAACATTTGGATGTCCAGTGCCGCCACCTGGGTTTTGGCATGTTCTCCCTTCTTGAGGGGGGAGGTGTCTCGAGAGGCACCCGGCCCACCCTCGGGGGCGGTGTGCCCCAGGCGTGCGGCGCCGGCTCCGTGGGCATGGCGTGGAGGCAGCACCTCCATCGGGCGAGTAGGGGTGGGTTCCCCCTCAAGATGCTCGAGCAAGCACGTTCGATCTCGCGCGGACGGGCGTCCGCACGCCATGCATGTCTACGCCATGCTCGAGCATGCGCGGGAATGTCTCGCGCGGACGCCCCCGCGCGCCATGCTCGAGCATGCGCGGGGAATGACTCCCACGGGACGCCCGCCCGCACGCCATGCTCGGACATGGGCGGGCATGGCCTCGCGCGGGACGCCCCCCGCACGCCATGATCGAACATGCGCGGGGATGGCCTCGCGCGGGACGCCCGCCCGCACGCCATGCTCGAGCATGCGCGGGGAATGACTCACAAGGGACGCCCGCTTGCACGCCATGCTCGGACATGGGCGGGGAATGTCTCCCGCGGGACGCCCGCCCGCGCGCCATGCTCGGACATGGGCGGGCATGGCCTCGCGCGGGACGCACGCCGCGCTCGAGCATGCTAGGCGATGGCTCGTCCAGAATGGCCTTTCGAGAAAAGTCATGCTTTTTTGGGCATTTGGATGTCCAGTGCCGCCACCTCCCTTTTGGCATGATCTCCCTTCTTGAGGGGGAGGTGTCTCTGGAGGCACTGGGCCCACCCTCGGGGCGCCTTGTGGCCCACCGAAAAAAGCCACGCTTTTTTCAACATTTGGATGTCCAGTGCCGCCACCTGGGTTTTGGCATGTTCTCCCTTCTTGAGGGGGGGTGTCTCGAGAGGCACCCGGCCCACCCTCGGGGGGCGGTGTGCCCCAGGCGTGCGGCGCCGGCTCCGTGGGCATGGCGTGGAGGCAGCACCTCCATCGGGGCGAGTAGGGGGTTCCCCCTCAAGATGCTCGAGCAAGCACGTTCGATGTCGCGCGGGACGGGCGTCCGCACGCCATGCGTGGGGCGGTGACTCGCCATGGACGCCCGCCCGCACGCCTTGCTCCAGCATGCGCGGGGAATGTCTCGCGCGGGACGGCCGCCCGCGCGCCATCGAGCATGCGCGGGGAATGACTCCCACGGGACGCCCGCCCGCACGCCATGCTCGGACATGGGCGGGCATGTCTCGCGCGGGACGCCCCCGCGCGCCATGATCGAACATGCGCGGGATGGCCTCGCGCGGGACGCCCGCCCGCACGCCATGCTCGAGCATGCGCGGGGAATGACTCACAAGGGACGCCCGCTTGCACGCCATGCTCGGACATGGGCGGGGAATGTCTCCCGCGGGACGCCCGCCCCGCGCCATGCTCGGACATGGGCGGGCATGGCCTCGCGCGGGACGCACGCCGCGCTCGAGCATGCTAGGCGATGGCTCGTCCAGAATGGCCTTTCGAGAAAAGTCATGCTTTTTTGGGCATTTGGATGTCCAGTGCCGCCACCTCCCTTTTGGCATGATCTCCCTTCTTGAGGGGGAGGTGTCTCTGGAGGCACTGGGCCCACCCTCGGGGCGCCTTGTGGCCCACCGAAAAAAGCCACGCTTTTTTCAACATTTGGATGTCCAGTGCCGCCACCTGGGTTTTGGCATGTTCTCCCTTCTTGAGGGGGGAGGTGTCTCGAGAGGCACCCGGCCCACCCTCGGGGGGCGTGTGCCCCAGGCGTGCGGCGCCGGCTCCGTGGGCATGGCGTGGAGGCAGCACCTCCATCGGGGCGAGTAGGGGTGGGTTCCCCCTCAAGATGCTCGAGCAAGCACGTTCGATGTCTCGCGCGGACGGGCGTCCGCACGCCATGCGCGGGAATGTCTCGCGCGGGACGGCCGCCCGCGCCCATGCTCGAGCATGCGCGGGGAATGTCTCGCGCGGGACGCCCGCCCGCGCGCCATGCTCGAGCATGCGCGGGGAATGACTCCCACGGGACGCCCGCCCGCACGCCATGCTCGGACATGGCGGGCATGGCCTCGCGCGGGACGCCCCCCCGCACGCCATGATCGAACATGCGCGGGGATGGCCTCGCGCGGGACGCCCGCCCGCACGCCATGCTCGAGCATGCGCGGGGAATGACTCACAAGGGACGCCCGCTTGCACGCCATGCTCGGACATGGGCGGGGAATGTCTCCCGCGGGACGCCCGCCCGCGCGCCATGCTCGGACATGGGCGGGCATGGCCTCGCGCGGGACGCACGCCGCGCTCGAGCATGCTAGGCGATGGCTCGTCCAGAATGGCCTTTCGAGAAAAGTCATGCTTTTTTGGGCATTTGGATGTCCAGTGCCGCCACCTCCCTTTTGGCATGATCTCCCTTCTTGAGGGGGGAGGTGTCTCTGGAGGCACTGGGCCCACCCTCGGGGCGCCTTGTGGCCCACCGAAAAAAGCCACGCTTTTTTCAACATTTGGATGTCCAGTGCCGCCACCTGGGTTTTGGCATGTTCTCCCTTCTTGAGGGGGAGGTGTCTCGAGAGGCACCCGGCCCACCCTCGGGGGCGGTGTGCCCCAGGCGTGCGGCGCCGGCTCCGTGGGCATGGCGTGGAGGCAGCACCTCCATCGGGGCGAGTAGGGTGGGTTCCCCCTCAAGATGCTCGAGCAAGCACGTTCGATGTCTCGCGCGGACGGGCGTCCGCACGCCATGCGCGGGGAATGTCTCGCGCGGACGGCCGCCCGCGCGCCATGCTCGAGCATGCGCGGGGAATGTCTCGCGCGGGACGCCCGCCCGCACGCCATGCTCGGACATGGGCGGGGAATGTCTCGCGCGGACGCCCGCCCGCGCGCCATGCTCGGACATGGGCGGGCATGGCCTCGCGCGGGACGCCCCCCGCACGCCATGATCGAACATGCGCGGGGATGGCCTCGCGGGACGCCCGCCCGCACGCCATGCTCGAGCATGCGCGGGGAATGACTCACAAGGGACGCCCGCTTGCACGCCATGCTCGGACATGGGCGGGGAATGTCTCCCGCGGGACGCCCGCCCGCGCGCCATGCTCGGACATGGCGGGCATGGCCTCGCGCGGGACGCACGCCGCGCTCGAGCATGCTAGGCGATGGCTCGTCCAGAATGGCCTTTCGAGAAAAGTCATGCTTTTTTGGGCATTTGGATGTCCAGTGCCGCCACCTCCCTTTTGGCATGATCTCCCTTCTTGAGGGGGAGGTGTCTCTGGAGGCACTGGGCCCACCCTCGGGGCGCCTTGTGGCCCACCGAAAAAAGCCACGCTTTTTTCAACATTTGGATGTCCAGTGCCGCCACCTGGGTTTTGGCATGTTCTCCCTTCTTGAGGGGGAGGTGTCTCGAGAGGCACCCGGCCCACCCTCGGGGGGCGGTGTGCCCCAGGCGTGCGGCGCCGGCTCCGTGGGCATGGCGTGGAGGCAGCACCTCCATCGGGGCGAGTAGGGGTGGGTTCCCCCTCAAGATGCTCGAGCAAGCACGTTCGATGTCTCGCGCGGGACGGGCGTCCGCACGCCATGCGTGGGGTGACTCGCCATGGACGCCCGCCCGCACGCCTTGCTCCAGCATGCGCGGGAATGTCTCGCGCGGGACGGCCGCCCGCGCGCCATGCTCGAGCATGCGCGGGGAATGACTCCCACGGGACGCCCGCCCGCACGCCATGCTCGGACATGGGCGGGCATGGCCTCGCGCGGGACGCCCCCCGCACGCCATGATCGAACATGCGCGGGATGGCCTCGCGCGGACGCCCGCCCGCACGCCATGCTCGAGCATGCGCGGGGAATGACTCACAAGGGACGCCCGCTTGCACGCCATGCTCGGACATGGGCGGGGAATGTCTCCCGCGGGACGCCCGCCCGCGCGCCATGCTCGGACATGGGCGGGCATGGCCTCGCGCGGGACGCACGCCGCGCTCGAGCATGCTAGGCGATGGCTCGTCCAGAATGGCCTTTCGAGAAAAGTCATGCTTTTTTGGGCATTTGGATGTCCAGTGCCGCCACCTCCCTTTTGGCATGATCTCCCTTCTTGAGGGGGGAGGTGTCTCTGGAGGCACTGGGCCCACCCTCGGGGCGCCTTGTGGCCCACCGAAAAAAGCCACGCTTTTTTCAACATTTGGATGTCCAGTGCCGCCACCTGGGTTTTGGCATGTTCTCCCTTCTTGAGGGGGGAGGTGTCTCGAGAGGCACCCGGCCCACCCTCGGGGGGCGGTGTGCCCCAGGCGTGCGGCGCCGGCTCCGTGGGCATGGCGTGGAGGCAGCACCTCCATCGGGGCGAGTAGGGTGGGTTCCCCCTCAAGATGCTCGAGCAAGCACGTTCGATGTCTCGCGCGGGACGGGCGTCCGCACGCCATGCGCGGGGAATGTCTCGCGCGGGACGGCCCCGCGCGCCATGCTCGAGCATGCGCGGGGAATGTCTCGCGCGGGACGCCCGCCCGCACGCCATGCTCGGACATGGGCGGGGAATGTCTCGCGCGGGACGCCCGCCCGCGCGCCATGCTCGGACATGGGCGGGCATGGCCTCGCGCGGGACGCCCCCCCGCACGCCATGATCGAACATGCGGGGATGGCCTCGCGCGGGACGCCCGCCCGCACGCCATGCTCGAGCATGCGCGGGGAATGACTCACAAGGGACGCCCGCTTGCACGCCATGCTCGGACATGGGCGGGGAATGTCTCCCGCGGGACGCCCGCCCGCGCGCCATCTCGGACATGGGCGGGCATGGCCTCGCGCGGGACGCACGCCGCGCTCGAGCATGCTAGGCGATGGCTCGTCCAGAATGGCCTTTCGAGAAAAGTCATGCTTTTTTGGGCATTTGGATGTCCAGTGCCGCCACCTCCCTTTTGGCATGATCTCCCTTCTTGAGGGGGAGGTGTCTCTGGAGGCACTGGGCCCACCCTCGGGGCGCCTTGTGGCCCACCGAAAAAAGCCACGCTTTTTTCAACATTTGATGTCCAGTGCCGCCACCTGGGTTTTGGCATGTTCTCCCTTCTTGAGGGGGGAGGTGTCTCGAGAGGCACCCGGCCCACCCTCGGGGGGCGGTGTGCCCCAGGCGTGCGGCGCCGGCTCCGTGGGCATGGCGTGGAGGCAGCACCTCCATCGGGGCGAGTAGGGGTGGGTTCCCCCTCAAGATGCTCGAGCAAGCACGTTCGATGTCTCGCGCGGGACGGGCGTCCGCACGCCATGCGTGGCGGTGACTCGCCATGGACGCCCGCCCGCACGCCTTGCTCCAGCATGCGCGGGGAATGTCTCGCGCGGACGGCCGCCCGCGCGCCATGCTCGAGCATGCGCGGGGAATGACTCCCACGGGACGCCCGCCCGCACGCCATGCTCGGACATGGGCGGGCATGGCCTCGCGCGGGACGCCCCCCCGCACGCCATGATCGAACATGCGCGGGATGGCCTCGCGCGGGACGCCCGCCCGCACGCCATGCTCGAGCATGCGCGGGGAATGACTCACAAGGGACGCCCGCTTGCACGCCATGCTCGGACATGGGCGGGGAATGTCTCCCGCGGGACGCCCGCCCGCGCGCCATGCTCGGACATGGGCGGGCATGGCCTCGCGCGGGACGCACGCCGCGCTCGAGCATGCTAGGCGATGGCTCGTCCAGAATGGCCTTTCGAGAAAAGTCATGCTTTTTTGGGCATTTGGATGTCCAGTGCCGCCACCTCCCTTTTGGCATGATCTCCCTTCTTGAGGGGGGAGGTGTCTCTGGAGGCACTGGGCCCACCCTCGGGGCGCCTTGTGGCCCACCGAAAAAAGCCACGCTTTTTTCAACATTTGGATGTCCAGTGCCGCCACCTGGGTTTTGGCATGTTCTCCCTTCTTGAGGGGGGAGGTGTCTCGAGAGGCACCCGGCCCACCCTCGGGGGCGGTGTGCCCCAGGCGTGCGGCGCCGGCTCCGTGGGCATGGCGTGGAGGCAGCACCTCCATCGGGGGCGAGTAGGGGTGGGTTCCCCCTCAAGATGCTCGAGCAAGCACGTTCGATGTCTCGCGCGGGACGGGCGTCCGCACGCCATGCGTGGCGGTGACTCGCCATGGACGCCCGCCCGCACGCCTTGCTCCAGCATGCGGGGAATGTCCGCGGGACGGCCGCCCGCGCGCCATGCTCGAGCATGCGCGGGAAATGACTCCCACGGGACGCCCGCCCGCACGCCATGCTCGGACATGGGCGGGCATGGCCTCGCGCGGGACGCCCCCCCGCACGCCATGATCGAACATGCGCGGGGATGGCCTCGCGCGGGACGCCCGCCCGCACGCCATGCTCGAGCATGCGCGGGGAATGACTCACAAGGGACGCCCGCTTGCACGCCATGCTCGGACATGGGCGGGGAATGTCTCCCGCGGGACGCCCGCCGCGCGCCATGCTCGGACATGGGCGGGCATGGCCTCGCGCGGGACGCACGCCGCGCTCGAGCATGCTAGGCGATGGCTCGTCCAGAATGGCCTTTCGAGAAAAGTCATGCTTTTTTGGGCATTTGGATGTCCAGTGCCGCCACCTCCCTTTTGGCATGATCTCCCTTCTTGAGGGGGAGGTGTCTCTGGAGGCACTGGGCCCACCCTCGGGGCGCCTTGTGGCCCACCGAAAAAAGCCACGCTTTTTTCAACATTTGGATGTCCAGTGCCGCCACCTGGGTTTTGGCATGTTCTCCCTTCTTGAGGGGGAGGTGTCTCGAGAGGCACCCGGCCCACCCTCGGGGGGCGGTGTGCCCCAGGCGTGCGGCGCCGGCTCCGTGGCATGGCGTGGAGGCAGCACCTCCATCGGGCGAGTAGGGGTGGGTTCCCCCTCAAGATGCTCGAGCAAGCACGTTCGATGTCTCGCGCGGGACGGGCGTCCGCACGCCATGCGTGGGCGGTGACTCGCCATGGACGCCCGCCCGCACGCCTTGCTCCAGCATGCGCGGGGAATGTCTCGCGCGGGACGGCCGCCCCGCGCGCCATGCTCGAGCATGCGCGGGGAATGACTCCCACGGGACGCCCCGCCCGCACGCCATGCTCGGACATGGGCGGGCATGGCCTCGCGCGGGACGCCCCCCGCACGCCATGATCGAACATGCGGGGATGGCCTCGCGCGGACGCCCGCCCGCACGCCATGCTCGAGCATGCGCGGGGAATGACTCACAAGGGACGCCCGCTTGCACGCCATGCTCGGACATGGGCGGGGAATGTCTCCCGCGGGACGCCCGCCCGCGCGCCATGCTCGGACATGGGCGGGCATGGCCTCGCGCGGGACGCACGCCGCGCTCGAGCATGCTAGGCGATGGCTCGTCCAGAATGGCCTTTCGAGAAAAGTCATGCTTTTTTGGGCATTTGGATGTCCAGTGCCGCCACCTCCCTTTTGGCATGATCTCCCTTCTTGAGGGGGGAGGTGTCTCTGGAGGCACTGGGCCCACCCTCGGGGCGCCTTGTGGCCCACCGAAAAAAGCCACGCTTTTTTCAACATTTGGATGTCCAGTGCCGCCACCTGGGTTTTGGCATGTTCTCCCTTCTTGAGGGGGGAGGTGTCTCGAGAGGCACCCGGCCCACCCTCGGGGGGCGGTGTGCCCCAGGCGTGCGGCGCCGGCTCCGTGGGCATGGCGTGGAGGCAGCACCTCCATCGGGGCGAGTAGGGTGGGTTCCCCCTCAAGATGCTCGAGCAAGCACGTTCGATGTCTCGCGCGGGACGGGCGTCCGCACGCCATGCGTGGGGCGGTGACTCGCCATGGACGCCGCCCGCACGCCTTGCTCGAGCATGCGCGGGAATGTCTCGCGCGGACGGCCGCCCGCGCGCCATGCTCGAGCATGCGCGGGAATGACTCCCACGGGACGCCCGCCCGCACGCCATGCTCGGACATGGGCGGGAATGTCTCGCGCGGGACGCCCGCCCGCGCGCCATGCTCGGACATGGGCGGGCATGGCCTCGCGCGGGACGCCCCCCCGCACGCCATGATCGAACATGCGCGGGATGGCCTCGCGCGGGACGCCCGCCCGCACGCCGTGCTCGAGCATGCGCGGGGAATGACTCGCGCGGGACGCCTGGCCGCTCGCCATGCGCGCGCTTGCGCGGGATGACCCGCGCGGGCATGGCGAGCGAGATGGCGCTGCGGTACCGCGCGCAAGGGACGCTCGGCGCGCTCGTGCGAAAAGTCACGCTTTTTTCGACATTTGGATGTGCAGTGCCGCCACCTCCATTTTGGCATGATCTCCCTTCTTGAGGGGGAGGTGTCTCTGGAGGCACTGGGCCCACCCTCAGGGTGCCATGTGGCCCACCGAAAAAAGTCACGCTTTTTCGACATTTGGATGTCCAGTGCCGTCACCTAGGTTTTGGCATGTTCTCCCTTCTTGAGGGGGAGGTGTCCTGGAGGCACCGGGCCCACCCTCTGGGGCCCTTGTGGCCCCGGCGTGCGGACGTGGAGGGGTGGGTTCCCCTCAAGTTGGTCGAGCATGCGCGGGGAATGACTCGCGCAGGACGCCCGCACGCACGCCCCGCTCGAGCATGCGCGGAACGGTCACTCGATCGGGACGCTCGCCCTAGTAACGGCTCGCTCGAGCATGCGCGGGGCGGTGACTCGCGCGGGAGTGTCCGCGACGCGCCATGCTCGCCATGCGCGGGGCGCGGCGATACGGTGATCGGGGGTGGCGCATCGAGAAACCGTGGGAATCAGGCACGCCGGGCATGGTGGAGCGGGTGATGCGCAAGAGCGAGGGGGTGCGGAAGCACCCCCACGCGCGCGCGCGCGCCTTAGCCTTAGCCTTAGCCTTTGCCGACGGCCGACGGACGACGCGCGCGCGCGGTATGGCGTCCGGGGAGGGCGGGTTCCCCCTCCCACCAATGCCCGGGCGGAGCGGGCCAACGAACGAGATGGCGATGCTGCGTGCGCACGACGCTCATCGCCCGTGCTCGCGGAATCGATTATAGCATGCTGAGGACCGCGCGGGCATGGCGCGCGGGACGGCGTAGCGGTGCCGAGCGCACGGGACGCTCGGCGCGCCCGCGACAAAAGTCACGCTTTTTTCGACATTTCGATGTCCACTGCCGTCACCCAAGTTTTGGCATGTTCTCCCTTCTTGAGGGGGGAGGTGTCTCTGGAGGCACCGGGCCCACCCTCGGGTCGCCATGTGGCCCACCGAAAAAAGTCACGCTTTTTTCGACATTTTGATGTCCGGTGCC
>NEEC01000484.1:0-29955 GCA_002189035.1 Utricularia gibba | reverse complement strand
TGGCTACTAAGCCCAATCGGGTCGCACTCGACGAAAATCGTAACGCATTTGATGTAGTTAGGATGTCATGAGAACCCCAATGGGTTTTCTCAACACTCTGCTATATATTTGAGAAGGCGCCCTCGGAGGGTTTCGGGATTGGCCAGAGGTCGGGTCGGGCTCAGGCCAATAGTCAGTTGTAGCCCGGAAAATAAGTGATGCATTTATCAACGATGGGTTTTCGGCGGCTGCCTAAATGGTTTTTCAAGCAACAGCTTGCCGTTTTAAGGTGGGTGCTGTAGTTGGGAGCTTTGTCAGGGCCCGAGATTCGGTCTGGCTACTAAGCCCAATCGGGTCGTACTCGACGAAATCGTAATGCATTTGCTTTAGTTAGGATGTCATGAGAACCCCAACGGGTTTTCTCAACACTCTACTTTATATTTCAGAAGGCGCTCTTGGGGGTTTCGGGATTGGGCCAGAGGTCGGGTCGGGCTATGGCCCATAGTCAGTTGTAGCCCGGAAAATAAGTGATGCATTTATCAACGTTGGGTTTTCGGCGGCTGCCTGAATGGTTTTTCAAGCAATAGCTTGCCATTTTAAGGCGGGTGCTGTCGTTGGCAGCTTTGTAAGGGCCCAAGGTTCGGTCTGGCTCCTGAGCCCAATCGGGTGCTACTCGATGAAAATCGTGATGCATTTTTTGAAGTTAGGATGTCATGAGCACCCAAATGGTTTTCTCAACAACCTGATTTATATTTGAGGAGGCGCTCTAGGCTGGCACTAGTATCGAGCAAATGGTCGAGTCGCGCTCTGGCCCATAGTCATTTGTAGCCCGGCCAAAAAAGTGATGCATTTATTAACGTTGGGTTTTCGGCGGCTGCCTACATGCTTTTTTCGAGGAAAAGTTGTCGTTTTTTTGCGGGTGCTGTTGTTGGGAACTTCGTCCGGACCCAAGGTTCGGTCTGACTTCACAGCACAATCCGATCCCATTCGACGAAAATCGTGACACCTTTATTGAAGTTAGGATCTCATGACCACCCAAATGGTTTTTTCAACAGCATGCTTTACACTTGACAAGGCGCTTTTGTGGGTCACCGAGATCGGGCCGGATTCGGGTCGGGCTTGAGCCCAAGTCAGCTGTAGCCCGGCAAAAGAAGTGATGCATTTATTAACGTTGGGTTGTCGCGGCTGCCCACATGGTTTTTCAAGCAACAGCTTGCCATTTAAAGGCGGGTGCTGTCGTTGGGAGCTTTGTCCGGCCCGAGATTCGGTCTGGCTACTAAGCCCAATCGGGTCGCACTCGACGAAAATCGTAACGCATTTGATGTAGTTAGGATGTCATGAGAACCCCAATGGGTTTTCTCAACACTCTGCTATATATTTGAGAAGGCGCCCTCGGAGGGTTTCGGGATTGGGCCAGAGGTCGGGTCGGGCTCAGGCCAATAGTCAGTTGTAGCCCGGAAAATAAGTGATGCATTTATCAACGATGGGTTTTTCGGCGGCTGCCTAAATGGTTTTTCAAGCAACAGCTTGCCGTTTTAAGGTGGGTGCTGTAGTTGGGAGCTTTGTCAGGGCCCGAGATTCGGTCTGGCTACTAAGCCCAATCGGGTCGTACTCGACGAAATCGTAATGCATTTGCTTTAGTTAGGATGTCATGAGAACCCCAACGGGTTTTCTCAACACTCTACTTTATATTTCAGAAGGGCTCTTGGGGGGTTTCGGGATTGGGCCAGAGGTCGGGTCGGGCTATGGCCATAGTCAGTTGTAGCCCGGAAAATAAGTGATGCATTTATCAACGTTGGGTTTTCGGCGGCTGCCTGAATGGTTTTTCAAGCAATAGCTTGCCATTTTAAGGCGGGTGCTGTCGTTGGCAGCTTTGTAAGGGCCCAAGGTTCGGTCTGGCTCCTGAGCCCAATCGGGTGCTACTCGATGAAAATCGTGATGCATTTTTTGAAGTTAGGATGTCATGAGCACCCCAAATGGTTTTCTCAACAACCTGATTTATATTTGAGGAGGCGCTCTAGGCTGGCACTAGTATCGAGCAAATGGTCGAGTCGCGCTCTGGCCCATAGTCATTTGTAGCCCGGCCAAAAAAGTGATGCATTTATTAACGTTGGTTTTCGGCGGCTGCCTACATGCTTTTTTCGAGGAAAAGTTGTCGTTTTTTTGCGGGTGCTGTTGTTGGGAACTTCGTCCGGACCCAAGGTTCGGTCTGACTTCACAGCACAATCCGATCCCATTCGACGAAAATCGTGACACCTTTATTGAAGTTAGGATCTCATGACCACCCCAAATGGTTTTTTCAACAGCATGCTTTACACTTGACAAGGCGCTTTTGTGGGTCACCGAGATCGGGCCGGATTCGGGTCGGGCTTGAGCCCAAAGTCAGCTGTAGCCCGGCAAAAGAAGTGATGCATTTATTAACGTTGGGTTGTCGGCGGCTGCCCACATGGTTTTCAAGCAACAGCTTGCCATTTAAAGCGGGTGCTGTCGTTGGGAGCTTTGTCCGGCCCGAGATTCGGTCTGGCTACTAAGCCCAATCGGGTCGCACTCGACGAAAATCGTAACGCATTTGATGTAGTTAGGATGTCATGAGAACCCCAATGGGTTTTCTCAACACTCTGCTATATATTTGAGAAGGCGCCCTCGGAGGGTTTCGGGATTGGGCCAGAGGTCGGGTCGGGCTCAGGCCAATAGTCAGTTGTAGCCCGGAAAATAAGTGATGCATTTATCAACGATGGGTTTTCGGCGGCTGCCTAAATGGTTTTTCAAGCAACAGCTTGCCGTTTTAAGGTGGGTGCTGTAGTTGGGAGCTTTGTCAGGGCCCGAGATTCGGTCTGGCTACTAAGCCCAATCGGGTCGTACTCGACGAAATCGTAATGCATTTGCTTTAGTTAGGATGTCATGAGAACCCCAACGGGTTTTCTCAACACTCTACTTTATTTCAGAAGGCGCTCTTGGGGGGTTTCGGGATTGGGCCAGAGGTCGGGTCGGGCTATGGCCCATAGTCAGTTGTAGCCCGGAAAATAAGTGATGCATTTATCAACGTTGGGTTTTCGGCGGCTGCCTGAATGGTTTTTCAAGCAATAGCTTGCCATTTTAAGGCGGGTGCTGTCGTTGGCAGCTTTGTAAGGGCCCAAGGTTCGGTCTGGCTCCTGAGCCCAATCGGGTGCTACTCGATGAAAATCGTGATGCATTTTTTGAAGTTAGGATGTCATGAGCACCCCAAATGGTTTTCTCAACAACCTGATTTATATTTGAGGAGGCGCTCTAGGCTGGCACTAGTATCGAGCAAATGGTCGAGTCGCGCTCTGGCCCATAGTCATTTGTAGCCCGGCCAAAAAAGTGATGCATTTATTAACGTTGGGTTTTCGGCGGCTGCCTACATGCTTTTTTCGAGGAAAAGTTGTCGTTTTTTTGCGGGTGCTGTTGTTGGGAACTTCGTCCGGACCCAAGGATCGGTCTGACTTCACAGCACAATCCGATCCCATTCGACGAAAATCGTGACACCTTTATTGAAGTTAGGATCTCATGACCACCCCAAATGGTTTTTTCAACAGCATGCTTTACACTTGACAAGGCGCTTTTGTGGGTCACCGAGATCGGGCCGGATTCGGGTCGGGCTTGAGCCCAAGTCAGCTGTAGCCCGGCAAAAGAAGTGATGCATTTATTAACACTCAAGAGCTTGCCATTTAAAAGCTTTGTTTCGGTCTGGCTACTAAGCCCAATCGGGTCGCACTCGACGAAAATCGTAACGCGGATGTCATGAGAACCCCAATGGTTTTCTCAACACTCTGCTATATATTTGAGAAAGGGTTTCGGGATTGGGCCAGAGGTCGGGTCGGGCTCAGGCCAATAGTCAGTTGTGTGATGCATTTATCAACGATGGGTTTTCGGCGGCTGTGGTTTTTCAAGCAACAGCTTGCCAAGGTGGGTGCTGTAGTTGGGAGCTTTGTCGGCCCGAGATTCGGTCTGGCTACTAAGCCCAATCGGGTCGCACTCGACGAAATCGTAACGCATTTGATGTAGTTAGGATGTCATGAGAACCCCAATGGGTTTTCTCAACACTCTGCTATATATTTGAGAAGGCGCCCTCGGAGGGTTTCGGGATTGGGCCAGAGGTCGGGTCGGGCTCAGGCCAATAGTCAGTTGTAGCCCGGAAAATAAGTGATGCATTTATCAACGATGGGTTTTCGGCGGCTAATGGTTTTTCAAGCAACAGCTTGCCGTTTTAAGGTGGGTGCTGTAGTTGGGAGCTTTGTCAGGGCCCGAGATTCGGTCTGGCTACTAAGCCCAATCGGGTCGTACTCGACGAAATCGTAATGCATTTGCTTTAGTTAGGATGTCATGAGAACCCCAAGGGTTTTCTCAACACTCTACTTTATATTTCAGAAGGCGCTCTTGGGGGGTTTCGGGATTGGGCCAGAGGTCGGGTCGGGCTATGGCCCATAGTCAGTTGTAGCCCGGAAAATAAGTGATGCATTTATCAACGTTGGGTTTTCGGCGGCTGCCTGAATGGTTTTTCAAGCAATAGCTTGCCATTTTAAGGCGGGTGCTGTCGTTGGCAGCTTTGTAAGGGCCCAAGGTTCGGTCTGGCTCCTGAGCCCAATCGGGTGCTACTCGATGAAAATCGTGATGCATTTTTTGAAGTTAGGATGTCATGAGCACCCCAAATGGTTTTCTCAACAACCTGATTTATATTTGAGGAGGCGCTCTAGGCTGGCACTAGTATCGAGCAAATGGTCGAGTCGCGCTCTGGCCCATAGTCATTTGTAGCCCGGCCAAAAAAGTGATGCATTTATTAACGTTGGGTTTTTCGGCGGCTGCCTACATGCTTTTTTCGAGGAAAAGTTGTCGTTTTTTTGCGGGTGCTGTTGTTGGGAACTTCGTCCGGACCCAAGGATCGGTCTGACTTCACAGCACAATCCGATCCCATTCGACGAAAATCGTGACACCTTTATTGAAGTTAGGATCTCATGACCACCCCAAATGGTTTTTTCAACAGCATGCTTTACACTTGACAAGGCGCTTTTGTGGGTCACCGAGATCGGGCCGGATTCGGGTCGGGCTTGAGCCCAAGTCAGCTGTAGCCCGGCAAAAGAAGTGATGCATTTATTAACGTTGGGTTGTCGGCGGCTGCCCACATGGTTTTTTCAAGCAACAGCTTGCCATTTAAAGGCGGGTGCTGTCGTTGGGAGCTTTGTCCGGCCCGAGTTCGGTCTGGCTACTAAGCCCAATCGGGTCGCACTCGACGAAAATCGTAACGCATTTGATGTAGTTAGGATGTCATGAGAACCCCAATGGGTTTTCTCAACACTCTGCTATATATTTGAGAAGGCGCCCTCGGAGGGTTTCGGGATTGGGCCAGAGGTCGGGTCGGGCTCAGGCCAATAGTCAGTTGTAGCCCGGAAAATAAGTGATGCATTTATCAACGATGGGTTTTCGGCGGCTGCCTAAATGGTTTTTCAAGCAACAGCTTGCCGTTTTAAGGTGGGTGCTGTAGTTGGGAGCTTTGTCAGGGCCCGAGATTCGGTCTGGCTACTAAGCCCAATCGGGTCGTACTCGACGAAATCGTAATGCATTTGCTTTAGTTAGGATGTCATGAGAACCCCAACGGGTTTTCTCAACACTCTACTTTATATTTCAGAAGGCGCTCTTGGGGGTTTCGGGATTGGGCCAGAGGTCGGGTCGGGCTATGGCCCATAGTCAGTTGTAGCCCGGAAAATAAGTGATGCATTTATCAACGTTGGGTTTTCGGCGGCTGCCTGAATGGTTTTTCAAGCAATAGCTTGCCATTTTAAGGCGGGTGCTGTCGTTGGCAGCTTTGTAAGGGCCCAAGGTTCGGTCTGGCTCCTGAGCCCAATCGGGTGCTACTCGATGAAAATCGTGATGCATTTTTTGAAGTTAGGATGTCATGAGCACCCCAAATGGTTTTCTCAACAACCTGATTTATATTTGAGGAGGCGCTCTAGGCTGGCACTAGTATCGAGCAAATGGTCGAGTCGCGCTCTGGCCCATAGTCATTTGTAGCCCGGCCAAAAAAGTGATGCATTTATTAACGTTGGGTTTTCGGCGGCTGCCTACATGCTTTTTTCGAGGAAAAGTTGTCGTTTTTTTGCGGGTGCTGTTGTTGGAACTTCGTCCGGACCCAAGGTTCGGTCTGACTTCACAGCACAATCCGATCCCATTCGACGAAAATCGTGACACCTTTATTGAAGTTAGGATCTCATGACCACCCCAAATGGTTTTTTCAACAGCATGCTTTACACTTGACAAGGCGCTTTTGTGGGTCACCGAGATCGGGCCGGATTCGGGTCGGGCTTGAGCCCAAAGTCAGCTGTAGCCCGGCAAAAGAAGTGATGCATTTATTAACGTTGGGTTGTCGGCGGCTGCCCACATGGTTTTTCAAGCAATAGCTTGCCATTTAAAGCGGGTGCTGTCGTTGGGAGCTTTGTCCGGCCCGAGATTCGGTCTGGCTACTAAGCCCAATCGGGTCGCACTCGACGAAAATCGTAACGCATTTGATGTAGTTAGGATGTCATGAGAACCCCAATGGGTTTTCTCAACACTCTGCTATATATTTGAGAAGGCGCCCTCGGAGGGTTTCGGGATTGGGCCAGAGGTCGGGTCGGGCTCAGGCCAATAGTCAGTTGTAGCCCGGAAAATAAGTGATGCATTTATCAACGATGGGTTTTCGGCGGCTGCCTAAATGGTTTTTCAAGCAACAGCTTGCCGTTTTAAGGTGGGTGCTGTAGTTGGGAGCTTTGTCAGGGCCCGAGATTCGGTCTGGCTACTAAGCCCAATCGGGTCGTACTCGACGAAATCGTAATGCATTTGCTTTAGTTAGGATGTCATGAGAACCCCAACGGGTTTCTCAACACTCTACTTTATATTTCAGAAGGCGCTCTTGGGGGTTTCGGGATTGGGCCAGAGGTCGGGTCGGGCTATGGCCCATAGTCAGTTGTAGCCCGGAAAATAAGTGATGCATTTATCAACGTTGGGTTTTCGGCGGCTGCCTGAATGGTT
Source organism: Utricularia gibba (assembly GCA_002189035.1). Lineage (NCBI taxonomy): Eukaryota > Viridiplantae > Streptophyta > Magnoliopsida > Lamiales > Lentibulariaceae > Utricularia > Utricularia gibba. The sequence goes on along the minus strand of NEEC01000484.1, from coordinate 22,953 downwards.
TTTCAAGCAATAGCTTGCCATTTTAAGGCGGGTGCTGTCGTTGGCAGCTTTGTAAGGGCCCAAGGTTCGGTCTGGCTCCTGAGCCCAATCGGGTGCTACTCGATGAAAATCGTGATGCATTTTTTGAAGTTAGGATGTCATGAGCACCCCAAATGGTTTTCTCAACAACCTGATTTATATTTGAGGAGGCGCTCTAGGCTGGCACTAGTATCGAGCAAATGGTCGAGTCGCGCTCTGGCCCATAGTCATTTGTAGCCCGGCCAAAAAAGTGATGCATTTATTAACGTTGGGTTTTCGGCGGCTGCCTACATGCTTTTTTCGAGGAAAAGTTGTCGTTTTTTTGCGGGTGCTGTTGTTGGGAACTTCGTCCGGACCCAAGGATCGGTCTGACTTCACAGCACAATCCGATCCCATTCGACGAAAATCGTGATGCCTTTATTGAAGTTAGGATCTCATGACCACCCCAAATGGTTTTTTCAACAGCATGCTTTACACTTGACAAGGCGCTTTTGTGGGTCACCGAGATCGGGCCGGATTCGGGTCGGGCTTGAGCCCAAAGTCAGCTGTAGCCCGGCAAAAGAAGTGATGCATTTATTAACGTTGGGTTGTCGGCGGCTGCCCACATGGTTTGTCAAGCAATAGCTTGCCATTTAAAGTCGGGTGCTGTCGTTGGGAGCTTTGTCCGGCCCGAGATTCGGTCTGGCTACTAAGCCCAATCGGTCGCACTCGACGAAAATCGTAACGCATTTGATGTAGTTAGGATGTCATGAGAACCCCAATGGGTTTTCTCAACACTCTGCTATATATTTGAGAAGGCGCCCTCGGAGGGTTTCGGGATTGGGCCAGAGGTCGGGTCGGGCTCAGGCCAATAGTCAGTTGTAGCCCGGAAAATAAGTGATGCATTTATCAACGATGGGTTTTCGGCGGCTGCCTAAATGGTTTTTCAAGCAACAGCTTGCCGTTTTAAGGTGGGTGCTGTAGTTGGGAGCTTTGTCAGGGCCCGAGATTCGGTCTGGCTACTAAGCCCAATCGGGTCGTACTCGACGAAATCGTAATGCATTTGCTTTAGTTAGGATGTCATGAGAACCCCAACGGGTTTTCTCAACACTCTACTTTATATTTCAGAAGGCGCTCTTGGGGGTTTCGGGATTGGGCCAGAGGTCGGGTCGGGCTATGGCCCATAGTCAGTTGTAGCCCGGAAAATAAGTGATGCATTTATCAACGTTGGGTTTTCGGCGGCTGCCTGAATGGTTTTTCAAGCAATAGCTTGCCATTTTAAGGCGGGTGCTGTCGTTGGCAGCTTTGTAAGGGCCCAAGGTTCGGTCTGGCTCCTGAGCCCAATCGGGTGCTACTCGATGAAAATCGTGATGCATTTTTTGAAGTTAGGATGTCATGAGCACCCCAAATGGTTTTCTCAACAACCTGATTTATATTTGAGGAGGCGCTCTAGGCTGGCACTAGTATCGAGCAAATGGTCGAGTCGCGCTCTGGCCCATAGTCATTTGTAGCCCGGCCAAAAAAGTGATGCATTTATTAACGTTGGGTTTTCGGCGGCTGCCTACATGCTTTTTTCGAGGAAAAGTTGTCGTTTTTTTGCGGGTGCTGTTGTTGGGAACTTCGTCCGGACCCAAGGATCGGTCTGACTTCACAGCACAATCCGATCCCATTCGACGAAAATCGTGATGCCTTTATTGAAGTTAGGATCTCATGACCACCCCAAATGGTTTTTTCAACAGCATGCTTTACACTTGACAAGGCGCTTTTGTGGGTCACCGAGATCGGGCCGGATTCGGGTCGGGCTTGAGCCCAAGTCAGCTGTAGCCCGGCAAAAGAAGTGATGCATTTATTAACGTTGGGTTGTCGGCGGCTGCCCACATGGTTTTCAAGCAATAGCTTGCCATTTAAAGCGGGTGCTGTCGTTGGGAGCTTTGTCCGGCCCGAGATTCGGTCTGGCTACTAAGCCCAATCGGGTCGCACTCGACGAAAATCGTAACGCATTTGATGTAGGTCATGAGAACCCCAATGGGTTTTCTCAACACTCTGCAAAATTGTCGGGTCGGGCTCAGGCCAATAGTCAGTTGTCGGAAAATAAGTGATGCATTTATCAACGACTAAATGGGCAACAGCTTGCCGTTTTAACGCTTTGTCCCGAGATTCGGTCTGGCTACTAAGCCCAATCGGGTCGCACTCGACGAAATCGTAATGCATTTGATTAGTTAGGATGTCATGAGAACCCCAATGGGTTTTCTCAACACTCTGCTATATATTTGAGAAGGCGCCTCGGAGGGTTTCGGGATTGGGCCAGAGGTCGGGTCGGGCTCAGGCCAATAGTCAGTTGTAGCCCGGAAAATAAGTGATGCATTTATCAACGATGGGTTTTCGGCGGCTGCCTAAATGGTTTTTCAAGCAACAGCTTGCCGTTTTAAGGTGGTGCTGTAGTTGGAGCTTTGTCAGGGCCCGAGATTCGGTCTGGCTACTAAGCCCAATCGGGTCGTACTCGACGAAATCGTAATGCATTTGCTTTAGTTAGGATGTCATGAGAACCCCAACGGGTTTTCTCAACACTCTACTTTATATTTCAGAAGGCGCTCTTGGGGGTTTCGGGATTGGGCAGAGGTCGGTCGGGCTATGGCCCATAGTCAGTTGTAGCCCGGAAAATAAGTGATGCATTTATCAACGTTGGGTTTTCGGCGGCTGCCTGAATGGTTTTTCAAGCAATAGCTTGCCATTTTAAGGCGGGTGCTGTCGTTGGCAGCTTTGTAAGGGCCCAAGGTTCGGTCTGGCTCCTGAGCCCAATCGGGTGCTACTCGATGAAAATCGTGATGCATTTTTTGAAGTTAGGATGTCATGAGCACCCCAAATGGTTTTCTCAACAACCTGATTTATATTTGAGGAGGCGCTCTAGGCTGGCACTAGTATCGAGCAAATGGTCGAGTCGCGCTCTGGCCCATAGTCATTTGTAGCCCGGCCAAAAAAGTGATGCATTTATTAACGTTGGGTTTTCGGCGGCTGCCTACATGCTTTTTTCGAGGAAAAGTTGTCGTTTTTTTGCGGGTGCTGTTGTTGGGAACTTCGTCCGGACCCAAGGATCGGTCTGACTTCACAGCACAATCCGATCCCATTCGACGTAAATCGTGATGCCTTTATTGAAGTTAGGATCTCATGACCACCCCAAATGGTTTTTTCAACAGCATGCTTTACACTTGACAAGGCGCTTTTGTGGGTCACCGAGATCGGGCCGGATTCGGGTCGGGCTTGAGCCCAAAGTCAGCTGTAGCCCGGCAAAAGAAGTGATGCATTTATTAACGTTGGGTTGTCGGCGGCTGCCCACATGGTTTTTCAAGCAATAGCTTGCCATTTAAAGTCGGGTGCTGTCGTTGGGAGCTTTGTCCGGCCCGAGATTCGGTCTGGCTACTAAGCCCAATCGGGTCGCACTCGACGAAAATCGTAACGCATTTGATGTAGTTAGGATGTCATGAGAACCCCAATGGGTTTTCTCAACACTCTGCTATATATTTGAGAAGGCGCCCTCGGAGGGTTTCGGGATTGGGCCAGAGGTCGGGTCGGGCTCAGGCCAATAGTCAGTTGTAGCCCGGAAAATAAGTGATGCATTTATCAACGATGGGTTTTCGGCGGCTGCCTAAATGGTTTTTCAAGCAACAGCTTGCCGTTTTAAGGTGGGTGCTGTAGTTGGGAGCTTTGTCAGGGCCCGAGATTCGGTCTGGCTACTAAGCCCAATCGGGTCGTACTCGACGAAATCGTAATGCATTTGCTTTAGTTAGGATGTCATGAGAACCCCAACGGGTTTTCTCAACACTCTACTTTATATTTCAGAAGGCGCTCTTGGGGGTTTCGGGATTGGGCCAGAGGTCGGGTCGGGCTATGGCCCATAGTCAGTTGTAGCCCGGAAAATAAGTGATGCATTTATCAACGTTGGGTTTTCGGCGGCTGCCTGAATGGTTTTTCAAGCAATAGCTTGCCATTTTAAGGCGGGTGCTGTCGTTGGCAGCTTTGTAAGGGCCCAAGGTTCGGTCTGGCTCCTGAGCCCAATCGGGTGCTACTCGATGAAAATCGTGATGCATTTTTTGAAGTTAGGATGTCATGAGCACCCCAAATGGTTTTCTCAACAACCTGATTTATATTTGAGGAGGCGCTCTAGGCTGGCACTAGTATCGAGCAAATGGTCGAGTCGCGCTCTGGCCCATAGTCATTTGTAGCCCGGCCAAAAAAGTGATGCATTTATTAACGTTGGGTTTTCGGCGGCTGCCTACATGCTTTTTTCGAGGAAAAGTTGTCGTTTTTTTGCGGGTGCTGTTGTTGGGAACTTCGTCCGGACCCAAGGATCGGTCTGACTTCACAGCACAATCCGATCCCATTCGACGTAAATCGTGACCTTTATTGAAGTTAGGATCTCATGACCACCCAAATGGTTTTTTCAACAGCATGCTTTACACTTGACAAGGCGCTTTTGTGGGTCACCGAGATCGGGCCGGATTCGGGTCGGGCTTGAGCCCAAAGTCAGCTGTAGCCCGGCAAAAGAAGTGATGCATTTATTAACGTTGGGTTGTCGGCGGCTGCCCACATGGTTTGTCAAGCAATAGCTTGCCATTTAAAGCGGGTGCTGTCGTTGGGAGCTTTGTCCGGCCCGAGATTCGGTCTGGCTACTAAGCCCAATCGGGTCGCACTCGACGAAAATCGTAACGCATTTGATGTAGTTAGGATGTCATGAGAACCCCAATGGGTTTTCTCAACACTCTGCTATATATTTGAGAAGGCGCCCTCGGAGGGTTTCGGGATTGGGCCAGAGGTCGGGTCGGGCTCAGGCCAATAGTCAGTTGTAGCCCGGAAAATAAGTGATGCATTTATCAACGATGGGTTTTCGGCGGCTGCCTAAATGGTTTTTCAAGCAACAGCTTGCCGTTTTAAGGTGGGTGCTGTAGTTGGGAGCTTTGTCAGGGCCCGAGATTCGGTCTGGCTACTAAGCCCAATCGGGTCGTACTCGACGAAATCGTAATGCATTTGCTTTAGTTAGGATGTCATGAGAACCCCAACGGGTTTTCTCAACACTCTACTTTATATTTCAGAAGGCGCTCTTGGGGGTTTCGGGATTGGGCCAGAGGTCGGGTCGGGCTATGGCCCATAGTCAGTTGTAGCCCGGAAAATAAGTGATGCATTTATCAACGTTGGGTTTTCGGCGGCTGCCTGAATGGTTTTTCAAGCAATAGCTTGCCATTTTAAGGCGGGTGCTGTCGTTGGCAGCTTTGTAAGGGCCCAAGGTTCGGTCTGGCTCCTGAGCCCAATCGGGTGCTACTCGATGAAAATCGTGATGCATTTTTTGAAGTTAGGATGTCATGAGCACCCCAAATGGTTTTCTCAACAACCTGATTTATATTTGAGGAGGCGCTCTAGGCTGGCACTAGTATCGAGCAAATGGTCGAGTCGCGCTCTGGCCCATAGTCATTTGTAGCCCGGCCAAAAAAGTGATGCATTTATTAACGTTGGGTTTTCGGCGGCTGCCTACATGCTTTTTTCGAGGAAAAGTTGTCGTTTTTTTGCGGGTGCTGTTGTTGGGAACTTCGTCCGGACCCAAGGATCGGTCTGACTTCACAGCACAATCCGATCCCATTCGACGTAAATCGTGATGCCTTTATTGAAGTTAGGATCTCATGACCACCCCAAATGGTTTTTTCAACAGCATGCTTTACACTTGACAAGGCGCTTTTGTGGGTCACCGAGATCGGGCCGGATTCGGGTCGGGCTTGAGCCCAAAGTCAGCTGTAGCCCGGCAAAAGAAAGTGATGCATTTATTAACGTTGGGTTGTCGGCGGCTGCCCACATGGTTTGTCAAGCAATAGCTTGCCATTTAAAGCGGGTGCTGTCGTTGGGAGCTTTGTCCGGCCCGAGATTCGGTCTGGCTACTAAGCCCAATCGGGTCGCACTCGACGAAAATCGTAACGCATTTGATGTAGTTAGGATGTCATGAGAACCCCAATGGGTTTTCTCAACACTCTGCTATATATTTGAGAAGGCGCCCTCGGAGGGTTTCGGGATTGGGCCAGAGGTCGGGTCGGGCTCAGGCCAATAGTCAGTTGTAGCCCGGAAAATAAGTGATGCATTTATCAACGATGGGTTTTCGGCGGCTGCCTAAATGGTTTTTCAAGCAACAGCTTGCCGTTTTAAGGTGGGTGCTGTAGTTGGGAGCTTTGTCAGGGCCCGAGATTCGGTCTGGCTACTAAGCCCAATCGGGTCGTACTCGACGAAATCGTAATGCATTTGCTTTAGTTAGGATGTCATGAGAACCCCAACGGGTTTTCTCAACACTCTACTTTATATTTCAGAAGGCGCTCGGGGGTTTCGGGATTGGGCCAGAGGTCGGGTCGGGCTATGGCCCATAGTCAGTGTAGCCCGGAAAATAAGTGATGCATTTATCAACGTTGGGTTTTCGGCGGCTGCCTGAATGGTTTTTCAAGCAATAGCTTGCCATTTTAAGGCGGGTGCTGTCGTTGGCAGCTTTGTAAGGGCCCAAGGTTCGGTCTGGCTCCTGAGCCCAATCGGGTGCTACTCGATGAAAATCGTGATGCATTTTTTGAAGTTAGGATGTCATGAGCACCCCAAATGGTTTTCTCAACAACCTGATTTATATTTGAGGAGGCGCTCTAGGCTGGCACTAGTATCGAGCAAATGGTCGAGTCGCGCTCTGGCCCATAGTCATTTGTAGCCCGGCCAAAAAAGTGATGCATTTATTAACGTTGGGTTTTCGGCGGCTGCCTACATGCTTTTTTCGAGGAAAAGTTGTCGTTTTTTTGCGGGTGCTGTTGTTGGGAACTTCGTCCGGACCCAAGGATCGGTCTGACTTCACAGCACAATCCGATCCCATTCGACGTAAATCGTGATGCCTTTATTGAAGTTAGGATCTCATGACCACCCCAAATGGTTTTTTCAACAGCATGCTTTACACTTGACAAGGCGCTTTTGTGGGTCACCGAGATCGGGCCGGATTCGGGTCGGGCTTGAGCCCAAAGTCAGCTGTAGCCCGGCAAAAGAAGTGATGCATTTATTAACGTTGGGTTGTCGGCGGCTGCCCACATGGTTTGTCAAGCAATAGCTTGCCATTTAAAGTCGGGTGCTGTCGTTGGGAGCTTTGTCCGGCCCGAGATTCGGTCTGGCTACTAAGCCCAATCGGGTCGCACTCGACGAAAATCGTAACGCATTTGATGTAGTTAGGATGTCATGAGAACCCCAATGGGTTTTCTCAACACTCTGCTATATATTTGAGAAGGCGCCCTCGGAGGGTTTCGGGATTGGCCAGAGGTCGGGTCGGGCTCAGGCCAATAGTCAGTTGTAGCCCGGAAAATAAGTGATGCATTTATCAACGATGGGTTTTCGGCGGCTGCCTAAATGGTTTTTCAAGCAACAGCTTGCCGTTTTAAGGTGGGTGCTGTAGTTGGGAGCTTTGTCAGGGCCCGAGATTCGGTCTGGCTACTAAGCCCAATCGGGTCGTACTCGACGAAATCGTAATGCATTTGCTTTAGTTAGGATGTCATGAGAACCCCAACGGGTTTTCTCAACACTCTACTTTATATTTCAGAAGGCGCTCTTGGGGGGTTTCGGGATTGGGCCAGAGGTCGGGTCGGGCTATGGCCCATAGTCAGTTGTAGCCCGGAAAATAAGTGATGCATTTATCAACGTTGGGTTTTCGGCGGCTGCCTGAATGGTTTTTCAAGCAATAGCTTGCCATTTTAAGGCGGGTGCTGTCGTTGGCAGCTTTGTAAGGGCCCAAGGTTCGGTCTGGCTCCTGAGCCCAATCGGGTGCTACTCGATGAAAATCGTGATGCATTTTTTGAAGTTAGGATGTCATGAGCACCCCAAATGGTTTTCTCAACAACCTGATTTATATTTGAGGAGGCGCTCTAGGCTGGCACTAGTATCGAGCAAATGGTCGAGTCGCGCTCTGGCCCATAGTCATTTGTAGCCCGGCCAAAAAAGTGATGCATTTATTAACGTTGGGTTTTCGGCGGCTGCCTACATGCTTTTTTCGAGGAAAAGTTGTCGTTTTTTTGCGGGTGCTGTTGTTTGGGAACTTCGTCCGGACCCAAGGATCGGTCTGACTTCACAGCACAATCCGATCCCATTCGACGTAAATCGTGACCCTTTATTGAAGTTAGGATCTCATGACCACCCCAAATGGTTTTTTCAACAGCATGCTTTACACTTGACAAGGCGCTTTTGTGGGTCACCGAGATCGGGCCGGATTCGGGTCGGGCTTGAGCCCAAAGTCAGCTGTAGCCCGGCAAAAGAAGTGATGCATTTATTAACGTTGGGTTGTCGGCGGCTGCCCACATGGTTTGTCAAGCAATAGCTTGCCATTTAAAGTTGGGAGCTTTGTCCGGCCCGAGATTCGGTCTGGCTACTAAGCCCAATCGGGTCGCACTCGACGAAAATCGTAACGCATTTGATGTAGTTAGGATGTCATGAGAACCCCAATGGGTTTTCTCAACACTCTGCTATATATTTGAGAAGGCGCCCTCGGAGGGTTTCGGGATTGGGCCAGAGGTCGGGTCGGGCTCAGGCCAATAGTCAGTTGTAGCCCGGAAAATAAGTGATGCATTTATCAACGATGGGTTTTCGGCGGCTGCCTAAATGGTTTTTCAAGCAACAGCTTGCCGTTTTAAGGTGGGTGCTGTAGTTGGGAGCTTTGTCAGGGCCCCGAGATTCGGTCTGGCTACTAAGCCCAATCGGGTCGTACTCGACGAAATCGTAATGCATTTGCTTTAGTTAGGATGTCATGAGAACCCCAACGGGTTTTCTCAACACTCTACTTTATATTTCAGAAGGCGCTCTTGGGGGGTTTCGGGATTGGGCCAGAGGTCGGGTCGGGCTATGGCCCATAGTCAGTTGTAGCCCGGAAAATAAGTGATGCATTTATCAACGTTGGGTTTTCGGCGGCTGCCTGAATGGTTTTTCAAGCAATAGCTTGCCATTTTAAGGCGGGTGCTGTCGTTGGCAGCTTTGTAAGGGCCCAAGGTTCGGTCTGGCTCCTGAGCCCAATCGGGTGCTACTCGATGAAAATCGTGATGCATTTTTTGAAGTTAGGATGTCATGAGCACCCCAAATGGTTTTCTCAACAACCTGATTTATATTTGAGGAGGCGCTCTAGGCTGGCACTAGTATCGAGCAAATGGTCGAGTCGCGCTCTGGCCCATAGTCATTTGTAGCCCGGCCAAAAAAGTGATGCATTTATTAACGTTGGGTTTTCGGCGGCTGCCTACATGCTTTTTTCGAGGAAAAGTTGTCGTTTTTTTGCGGGTGCTGTTGTTGGGAACTTCGTCCGGACCCAAGGATCGGTCTGACTTCACAGCACAATCCGATCCATTCGACGTAAATCGTGATGCCTTTATTGAAGTTAGGATCTCATGACCACCCAAATGGTTTTTTCAACAGCATGCTTTACACTTGACAAGGCGCTTTTGTGGGTCACCGAGATCGGGCCGGATTCGGGTCGGGCTTGAGCCCAAAGTCAGCTGTAGCCCGGCAAAAGAAGTGATGCATTTATTAACGTTGGGTTGTCGGCGGCTGCCCACATGGTTTGTCAAGCAATAGCTTGCCATTTAAAGTTGGGAGCTTTGTCCGGCCCGAGATTCGGTCTGGCTACTAAGCCCAATCGGGTCGCACTCGACGAAAATCGTAACGCATTTGATGTAGTTAGGATGTCATGAGAACCCCAATGGGTTTTCTCAACACTCTGCTATATATTTGAGAAGGCGCCCTCGGAGGGTTTCGGGATTGGGCCAGAGGTCGGGTCGGGCTCAGGCCAATAGTCAGTTGTAGCCCGGAAAATAAGTGATGCATTTATCAACGATGGGTTTTCGGCGGCTGCCTAAATGGTTTTTCAAGCAACAGCTTGCCGTTTTAAGGTGGGTGCTGTAGTTGGGAGCTTTGTCAGGGCCCGAGATTCGGTCTGGCTACTAAGCCCAATCGGGTCGTACTCGACGAAATCGTAATGCATTTGCTTTAGTTAGGATGTCATGAGAACCCCAACGGGTTTTCTCAACACTCTACTTTATATTTCAGAAGGCGCTCTTGGGGGGTTTCGGGATTGGGCCAGAGGTCGGGTCGGGCTATGGCCCATAGTCAGTTGTAGCCCGGAAAATAAGTGATGCATTTATCAACGTTGGGTTTTCGGCGGCTGCCTGAATGGTTTTTCAAGCAATAGCTTGCCATTTTAAGGCGGGTGCTGTCGTTGGCAGCTTTGTAAGGGCCCAAGGTTCGGTCTGGCTCCTGAGCCCAATCGGGTGCTACTCGATGAAAATCGTGATGCATTTTTTGAAGTTAGGATGTCATGAGCACCCCAAATGTTTTTCTCAACAACCTGATTTATATTTGAGGAGGCGCTCTAGGCTGGCACTAGTATCGAGCAAATGGTCGAGTCGCGCTCTGGCCCATAGTCATTTGTAGCCGGCCAAAAAAGTGATGCATTTATTAACGTTGGGTTTTCGGCGGCTGCCTACATGCTTTTTTCGAGGAAAAGTTGTCGTTTTTTTGCGGGTGCTGTTGTTGGGAACTTCGTCCGGACCCAAGGATCGGTCTGACTTCACAGCACAATCCGATCCCATTCGACGTAAATCGTGATGCCTTTATTGAAGTTAGGATCTCATGACCACCCCAAATGGTTTTTTCAACAGCATGCTTTACACTTGACAAGGCGCTTTTGTGGGTCACCGAGATCGGGCCGGATTCGGGTCGGGCTTGAGCCCAAAGTCAGCTGTAGCCCGGCAAAAGAAGTGATGCATTTATTAACGTTGGGTTGTCGGCGGCTGCCCACATGGTTTGTCAAGCAATAGCTTGCCATTTAAAGTCGGGTGCTGTCGTTGGGAGCTTTGTCCGGCCCGAGATTCGGTCTGGCTACTAAGCCCAATCGGGTCGCACTCGACGAAAATCGTAACGCATTTGATGTAGTTAGGATGTCATGAGAACCCCAATGGGTTTTCTCAACACTCTGCTATATATTTGAAGGCGCCCTCGGAGGGTTTCGGGATTGGGCCAGAGGTCGGGTCGGGCTCAGGCCAATAGTCAGTTGTAGCCCGGAAAATAAGTGATGCATTTATCAACGATGGGTTTTCGGCGGCTGCCTAAATGGTTTTTCAAGCAACAGCTTGCCGTTTTAAGGTGGGTGCTGTAGTTGGGAGCTTTGTCAGGGCCCGAGATTCGGTCTGGCTACTAAGCCCAATCGGGTCGTACTCGACGAAATCGTAATGCATTTGCTTTAGTTAGGATGTCATGAGAACCCCAACGGGTTTTCTCAACACTCTACTTTATATTTCAGAAGGCGCTCTTGGGGGGTTTCGGGATTGGGCCAGAGGTCGGGTCGGGCTATGGCCCATAGTCAGTTGTAGCCCGGAAAATAAGTGATGCATTTATCAACGTTGGGTTTTCGGCGGCTGCCTGAATGGTTTTTTCAAGCAATAGCTTGCCATTTTAAGGCGGGTGCTGTCGTTGGCAGCTTTGTAAGGGCCCAAGGTTCGGTCTGGCTCCTGAGCCCAATCGGGTGCTACTCGATGAAAATCGTGATGCATTTTTTGAAGTTAGGATGTCATGAGCACCCCAAATGGTTTTCTCAACAACCTGATTTATATTTGAGGAGGCGCTCTAGGCTGGCACTAGTATCGAGCAAATGGTCGAGTCGCGCTCTGGCCCATAGTCATTTGTAGCCCGGCCAAAAAAGTGATGCATTTATTAACGTTGGGTTTTCGGCGGCTGCCTACATGCTTTTTTCGAGGAAAAGTTGTCGTTTTTTTGCGGGTGCTGTTGTTGGGAACTTCGTCCGGACCCAAGGATCGGTCTGACTTCACAGCACAATCCGATCCCATTCGACGTAAATCGTGATGCCTTTATTGAAGTTAGGATCTCATGACCACCCCAAATGGTTTTTTCAACAGCATGCTTTACACTTGACAAGGCGCTTTTGTGGGTCACCGAGATCGGGCCGGATTCGGGTCGGGCTTGAGCCCAAGTCAGCTGTAGCCCGGCAAAAGAAGTGATGCATTTATTAACGTTGGGTTGTCGGCGGCTGCCCACATGGTTTGTCAAGCAATAGCTTGCCATTTAAAGTTGGGAGCTTTGTCCGGCCCGAGATTCGGTCTGGCTACTAAGCCCAATCGGGTCGCACTCGACGAAAATCGTAACGCATTTGATGTAGTTAGGATGTCATGAGAACCCCAATGGGTTTTCTCAACACTCTGCTATATATTTGAGAAGGCGCCCTCGGAGGGTTTCGGGATTGGGCCAGAGGTCGGGTCGGGCTCAGGCCAATAGTCAGTTGTAGCCCGGAAAATAAGTGATGCATTTATCAACGATGGGTTTTCGGCGGCTGCCTAAATGGTTTTTCAAGCAACAGCTTGCCGTTTTAAGGTGGGTGCTGTAGTTGGGAGCTTTGTCAGGGCCCGAGATTCGGTCTGGCTACTAAGCCCAATCGGGTCGTACTCGACGAAATCGTAATGCATTTGCTTTAGTTAGGATGTCATGAGAACCCCAACGGGTTTTCTCAACACTCTACTTTATATTTCAGAAGGCGCTCGGGGGTTTCGGATTGGGCCAGAGGTCGGGTCGGGCTATGGCCCATAGTCAGTTGTAGCCCGGAAATAAGTGATGCATTTATCAACGTTGGGTTTTCGGCGGCTGCCTGAATGGTTTTTCAAGCAATAGCTTGCCATTTTAAGGCGGGTGCTGTCGTTGGCAGCTTTGTAAGGGCCCAAGGTTCGGTCTGGCTCCTGAGCCCAATCGGGTGCTACTCGATGAAAATCGTGATGCATTTTTTGAAGTTAGGATGTCATGAGCACCCCAAATGGTTTTCTCAACAACCTGATTTATATTTGAGGAGGCGCTCTAGGCTGGCACTAGTATCGAGCAAATGGTCGAGTCGCGCTCTGGCCCATAGTCATTTGTAGCCCGGCCAAAAAAGTGATGCATTTATTAACGTTGGGTTTTCGGCGGCTGCCTACATGCTTTTTTCGAGGAAAAGTTGTCGTTTTTTTGCGGGTGCTGTTGTTGGGAACTTCGTCCGGACCCAAGGATCGGTCTGACTTCACAGCACAATCCGATCCCATTCGACGTAAATCGTGATGCCTTTATTGAAGTTAGGATCTCATGACCACCCCAAATGGTTTTTTCAACAGCATGCTTTACACTTGACAAGGCGCTTTTGTGGGTCACCGAGATCGGGCCGGATTCGGGTCGGGCTTGAGCCCAAAGTCAGCTGTAGCCCGGCAAAAGAAGTGATGCATTTATTAACGTTGGGTTGTCGGCGGCTGCCCACATGGTTTGTCAAGCAATAGCTTGCCATTTAAAGTCGGGTGCTGTCGTTGGGAGCTTTGTCCGGCCCGAGATTCGGTCTGGCTACTAAGCCCAATCGGGTCGCACTCGACGAAAATCGTAACGCATTTGATGTAGTTAGGATGTCATGAGAACCCCAATGGGTTTTCTCAACACTCTGCTATATATTTGAGAAGGCGCCCTCGGAGGGTTTCGGGATTGGGCCAGAGGTCGGGTCGGGCTCAGGCCAATAGTCAGTTGTAGCCCGGAAAATAAGTGATGCATTTATCAACGATGGTTTTCGGCGGCTGCCTAAATGGTTTTTCAAGCAACAGCTTGCCGTTTTAAGGTGGGTGCTGTAGTTGGGAGCTTTGTCAGGGCCCGAGATTCGGTCTGGCTACTAAGCCCAATCGGGTCGTACTCGACGAAATCGTAATGCATTTGCTTTAGTTAGGATGTCATGAGAACCCCAACGGGTTTTCTCAACACTCTACTTTATATTTCAGAAGGCGCTCTTTGGGGGTTTCGGGATTGGGCCAGAGGTCGGGTCGGGCTATGGCCCATAGTCAGTTGTAGCCCGGAAAATAAGTGATGCATTTATCAACGTTGGGTTTTCGGCGGCTGCCTGAATGGTTTTTCAAGCAATAGCTTGCCATTTTAAGGCGGGTGCTGTCGTTGGCAGCTTTGTAAGGGCCCAAGGTTCGGTCTGGCTCCTGAGCCCAATCGGGTGCTACTCGATGAAAATCGTGATGCATTTTTTGAAGTTAGGATGTCATGAGCACCCCAAATGGTTTTCTCAACAACCTGATTTATATTTGAGGAGGCGCTCTAGGCTGGCACTAGTATCGAGCAAATGGTCGAGTCGCGCTCTGGCCCATAGTCATTTGTAGCCCGGCCAAAAAAGTGATGCATTTATTAACGTTGGGTTTTCGGCGGCTGCCTACATGCTTTTTTCGAGGAAAAGTTGTCGTTTTTTGCGGGTGCTGTTGTTTGGGAACTTCGTCCGGACCCAAGGATCGGTCTGACTTCACAGCACAATCCGATCCCATTCGACGTAAATCGTGATGCCTTTATTGAAGTTAGGATCTCATGACCACCCCAAATGGTTTTTTCAACAGCATGCTTTACACTTGACAAGGCGCTTTTGTGGGTCACCGAGATCGGGCCGGATTCGGGTCGGGCTTGAGCCCAAAGTCAGCTGTAGCCCGGCAAAAGAAGTGATGCATTTATTAACGTTGGGTTGTCGGCGGCTGCCCACATGGTTTGTCAAGCAATAGCTTGCCATTTAAAGTCGGGTGCTGTCGTTGGGAGCTTTGTCCGGCCCGAGATTCGGTCTGGCTACTAAGCCCAATCGGGTCGCACTCGACGAAAATCGTAACGCATTTGATGTAGTTAGGATGTCATGAGAACCCCAATGGGTTTTCTCAACACTCTGCTATATATTTGAGAAGGCGCCCTCGGAGGGTTTCGGGATTGGGCCAGAGGTCGGGTCGGGCTCAGGCCAATAGTCAGTTGTAGCCGGAAAATAAGTGATGCATTTATCAACGATGGGTTTTCGGCGGCTGCCTAAATGGTTTTTCAAGCAACAGCTTGCCGTTTTAAGGTGGGTGCTGTAGTTGGGAGCTTTGTCAGGGCCCGAGATTCGGTCTGGCTACTAAGCCCAATCGGGTCGTACTCGACGAAATCGTAATGCATTTGCTTTAGTTAGGATGTCATGAGAACCCCAACGGGTTTTCTCAACACTCTACTTTATATTTCAGAAGGCGCTCTTGGGGGTTTCGGGATTGGGCCAGAGGTCGGGTCGGGCTATGGCCCATAGTCAGTTGTAGCCCGGAAAATAAGTGATGCATTTATCAACGTTGGGTTTTCGGCGGCTGCCTGAATGGTTTTTCAAGCAATAGCTTGCCATTTTAAGGCGGGTGCTGTCGTTGGCAGCTTTGTAAGGGCCCAAGGTTCGGTCTGGCTCCTGAGCCCAATCGGGTGCTACTCGATGAAAATCGTGATGCATTTTTTGAAGTTAGGATGTCATGAGCACCCCAAATGGTTTTCTCAACAACCTGATTTATATTTGAGGAGGCGCTCTAGGCTGGCACTAGTATCGAGCAAATGGTCGAGTCGCGCTCTGGCCCATAGTCATTTGTAGCCGGCCAAAAAAGTGATGCATTTATTAACGTTGGGTTTTCGGCGGCTGCCTACATGCTTTTTTCGAGGAAAAGTTGTCGTTTTTTTGCGGGTGCTGTTGTTGGGAACTTCGTCCGGACCCAAGGATCGGTCTGACTTCACAGCACAATCCGATCCCATTCGACGTAAATCGTGATGCCTTTATTGAAGTTAGGATCTCATGACCACCCCAAATGGTTTTTTCAACAGCATGCTTTACACTTGACAAGGCGCTTTTGTGGGTCACCGAGATCGGGCCGGATTCGGGTCGGGCTTGAGCCCAAAGTCAGCTGTAGCCCGGCAAAAGAAGTGATGCATTTATTAACGTTGGGTTGTCGGCGGCTGCCCACATGGTTTGTCAAGCAATAGCTTGCCATTTAAAGTCGGGTGCTGTCGTTGGGAGCTTTGTCCGGCCCGAGATTCGGTCTGGCTACTAAGCCCAATCGGGTCGCACTCGACGAAAATCGTAACGCATTTGATGTAGTTAGGATGTCATGAGAACCCCAATGGGTTTTCTCAACACTCTGCTATATATTTGAGAAGGCGCCCTCGGAGGGTTTCGGGATTGGGCCAGAGGTCGGTCGGGCTCAGGCCAATAGTCAGTTGTAGCCCGGAAATAAGTGATGCATTTATCAACGATGGGTTTTCGGCGGCTGCCTAAATGGTTTTTCAAGCAACAGCTTGCCGTTTTAAGGTGGGTGCTGTAGTTGGGAGCTTTGTCAGGGCCCGAGATTCGGTCTGGCTACTAAGCCCAATCGGGTCGTACTCGACGAAATCGTAATGCATTTGCTTTAGTTAGGATGTCATGAGAACCCCAACGGGTTTTCTCAACACTCTACTTTATATTTCAGAAGGCGCTCTTGGGGGTTTCGGGATTGGGCCAGAGGTCGGGTCGGGCTATGGCCCATAGTCAGTTGTAGCCCGGAAAATAAGTGATGCATTTATCAACGTTGGGTTTTCGGCGGCTGCCTGAATGGTTTTTCAAGCAATAGCTTGCCATTTTAAGGCGGGTGCTGTCGTTGGCAGCTTTGTAAGGGCCCAAGGTTCGGTCTGGCTCCTGAGCCCAATCGGGTGCTACTCGATGAAAATCGTGATGCATTTTTTGAAGTTAGGATGTCATGAGCACCCCAAATGGTTTTCTCAACAACCTGATTTATATTTGAGGAGGCGCTCTAGGCTGGCACTAGTATCGAGCAAATGGTCGAGTCGCGCTCTGGCCCATAGTCATTTGTAGCCCGGCCAAAAAAAGTGATGCATTTATTAACGTTGGGTTTTCGGCGGCTGCCTACATGCTTTTTTCGAGGAAAAGTTGTCGTTTTTTTGCGGGTGCTGTTGTTGGGAACTTCGTCCGGACCCAAGGATCGGTCTGACTTCACAGCACAATCCGATCCCATTCGACGTAAATCGTGATGCCTTTATTGAAGTTAGGATCTCATGACCACCCCAATGGTTTTTTCAACAGCATGCTTTACACTTGACAAGGCGCTTTTGTGGGTCACCGAGATCGGGCCGGATTCGGGTCGGGCTTGAGCCCAAGTCAGCTGTAGCCCGGCAAAAGAAGTGATGCATTTATTAACGTTGGGTTGTCGGCGGCTGCCCACATGGTTTGTCAAGCAATAGCTTGCCATTTAAAGTCGGGTGCTGTCGTTGGGAGCTTTGTCCGGCCCGAGATTCGGTCTGGCTACTAAGCCCAATCGGGTCGCACTCGACGAAAATCGTAACGCATTTGATGTAGTTAGGATGTCATGAGAACCCCAATGGGTTTTCTCAACACTCTGCTATATATTTGAGAAGGCGCCCTCGGAGGGTTTCGGGATTGGGCCAGAGGTCGGGTCGGGCTCAGGCCAATAGTCAGTTGTAGCCCGGAAAATAAGTGATGCATTTATCAACGATGGGTTTTCGGCGGCTGCCTAAATGGTTTTTCAAGCAACAGCTTGCCGTTTTAAGGTGGGTGCTGTAGTTGGGAGCTTTGTCAGGGCCCGAGATTCGGTCTGGCTACTAAGCCCAATCGGGTCGTACTCGACGAAATCGTAATGCATTTGCTTTAGTTAGGATGTCATGAGAACCCCAACGGGTTTTCTCAACACTCTACTTTATATTTCAGAAGGCGCTCTTGGGGGGTTTCGGGATTGGGCCAGAGGTCGGGTCGGGCTATGGCCCATAGTCAGTTGTAGCCCGGAAAATAAGTGATGCATTTATCAACGTTGGGTTTTCGGCGGCTGCCTGAATGGTTTTTCAAGCAATAGCTTGCCATTTTAAGGCGGGTGCTGTCGTTGGCAGCTTTGTAAGGGCCCAAGGTTCGGTCTGGCTCCTGAGCCCAATCGGGTGCTACTCGATGAAAATCGTGATGCATTTTTTGAAGTTAGGATGTCATGAGCACCCCAAATGGTTTTCTCAACAACCTGATTTATATTTGAGGAGGCGCTCTAGGCTGGCACTAGTATCGAGCAAATGGTCGAGTCGCGCTCTGGCCCATAGTCATTTGTAGCCCGGCCAAAAAAGTGATGCATTTATTAACGTTGGGTTTTCGGCGGCTGCCTACATGCTTTTTTCGAGGAAAAGTTGTCGTTTTTTTGCGGGTGCTGTTGTTGGGAACTTCGTCCGGACCCAAGGATCGGTCTGACTTCACAGCACAATCCGATCCCATTCGACGTAAATCGTGATGCCTTTATTGAAGTTAGGATCTCATGACCACCCCAAATGGTTTTTTCAACAGCATGCTTTACACTTGACAAGGCGCTTTTGTGGGTCACCGAGATCGGGCCGGATTCGGGTCGGGCTTGAGCCCAAAGTCAGCTGTAGCCCGGCAAAAGAAGTGATGCATTTATTAACGTTGGGTTGTCGGCGGCTGCCCACATGGTTTGTCAAGCAATAGCTTGCCATTTAAAGTCGGGTGCTGTCGTTGGGAGCTTTGTCCGGCCCGAGATTCGGTCTGGCTACTAAGCCCAATCGGGTCGCACTCGACGAAAATCGTAACGCATTTGATGTAGTTAGGATGTCATGAGAACCCCAATGGGTTTTCTCAACACTCTGCTATATATTTGAGAAGGCGCCCTCGGAGGGTTTCGGGATTGGGCCAGGTCGGGTCGGGCTCAGGCCAATAGTCAGTTGTAGCCCGGAAATAAGTGATGCATTTATCAACGATGGGTTTTCGGCGGCTGCCTAAATGGTTTTTCAAGCAACAGCTTGCCGTTTTAAGGTGGGTGCTGTAGTTGGGAGCTTTGTCAGGGCCCGAGATTCGGTCTGGCTACTAAGCCCAATCGGGTCGTACTCGACGAAATCGTAATGCATTTGCTTTAGTTAGGATGTCATGAGAACCCCAACGGGTTTTCTCAACACTCTACTTTATATTTCAGAAGGCGCTCTTGGGGGGTTTCGGGATTGGGCCAGAGGTCGGGTCGGGCTATGGCCCATAGTCAGTTGTAGCCCGGAAAATAAGTGATGCATTTATCAACGTTGGGTTTTCGGCGGCTGCCTGAATGGTTTTTCAAGCAATAGCTTGCCATTTTAAGGCGGGTGCTGTCGTTGGCAGCTTTGTAAGGGCCCAAGGTTCGGTCTGGCTCCTGAGCCCAATCGGGTGCTACTCGATGAAAATCGTGATGCATTTTTTGAAGTTAGGATGTCATGAGCACCCCAAATGGTTTTCTCAACAACCTGATTTATATTTGAGGAGGCGCTCTAGGCTGGCACTAGTATCGAGCAAATGGTCGAGTCGCGCTCTGGCCCATAGTCATTTGTAGCCCGGCCAAAAAAGTGATGCATTTATTAACGTTGGGTTTTCGGCGGCTGCCTACATGCTTTTTTCGAGGAAAAGTTGTCGTTTTTTTGCGGGTGCTGTTGTTGGGAACTTCGTCCGGACCCAAGGATCGGTCTGACTTCACAGCACAATCCGATCCCATTCGACGTAAATCGTGATGCCTTTATTGAAGTTAGGATCTCATGACCACCCCAAATGGTTTTTTCAACAGCATGCTTTACACTTGACAAGGCGCTTTTGTGGGTCACCGAGATCGGGCCGGATTCGGGTCGGGCTTGAGCCCAAAGTCAGCTGTAGCCCGGCAAAAGAAGTGATGCATTTATTAACGTGGGTTGTCGGCGGCTGCCCACATGGTTTGTCAAGCAATAGCTTGCCATTTAAAGTCGGGTGCTGTCGTTGGGAGCTTTGTCCGGCCCGAGATTCGGTCTGGCTACTAAGCCCAATCGGGTCGCACTCGACGAAAATCGTAACGCATTTGATGTAGTTAGGATGTCATGAGAACCCCAATGGGTTTTCTCAACACTCTGCTATATATTTGAGAAGGCGCCCTCGGAGGGTTTCGGGATTGGGCCAGAGGTCGGGTCGGGCTCAGGCCAATAGTCAGTTGTAGCCCGGAAAATAAGTGATGCATTTATCAACGATGGGTTTTCGGCGGCTGCCTAAATGGTTTTTCAAGCAACAGCTTGCCGTTTTAAGGTGGGTGCTGTAGTTGGGAGCTTTGTCAGGGCCCGAGATTCGGTCTGGCTACTAAGCCCAATCGGGTCGTACTCGACGAAATCGTAATGCATTTGCTTTAGTTAGGATGTCATGAGAACCCCAACGGGTTTTCTCAACACTCTACTTATATATTTCAGAAGGCGCTCTTGGGGGTTTCGGGATTGGGCCAGAGGTCGGGTCGGGCTATGGCCATAGTCAGTTGTAGCCCGGAAAATAAGTGATGCATTTATCAACGTTGGGTTTTCGGCGGCTGCTGAATGGTTTTTCAAGCAATAGCTTGCCATTTTAAGGCGGGTGCTGTCGTTGGCAGCTTTGTAAGGGCCCAAGGTTCGGTCTGGCTCCTGAGCCCAATCGGGTGCTACTCGATGAAAATCGTGATGCATTTTTTGAAGTTAGGATGTCATGAGCACCCCAAATGGTTTTCTCAACACCTGATTTATATTTGAGGAGGCGCTCTAGGCTGGCACTAGTATCGAGCAAATGGTCGAGTCGCGCTCTGGCCCATAGTCATTTGTAGCCCGGCCAAAAAAGTGATGCATTTATTAACGTTGGGTTTTCGGCGGCTGCCTACATGCTTTTTTCGAGGAAAAGTTGTCGTTTTTTTGCGGGTGCTGTTGTTGGGAACTTCGTCCGGACCCAAGGATCGGTCTGACTTCACAGCACAATCCGATCCCATTCGACGTAAATCGTGATGCCTTTATTGAAGTTAGGATCTCATGACCACCCCAAATGGTTTTTTCAACAGCATGCTTTACACTTGACAAGGCGCTTTTGTGGGTCACCGAGATCGGGCCGGATTCGGGTCGGGCTTAGCCCAAAGTCAGCTGTAGCCCGGCAAAAGAAGTGATGCATTTATTAACGTTGGGTTGTCGGCGGCTGCCCACATGGTTTGTCAAGCAATAGCTTGCCATTTAAAGTCGGGTGCTGTCGTTGGGAGCTTTGTCCGGCCCGAGATTCGGTCTGGCTACTAAGCCCAATCGGGTCGCACTCGACGAAAATCGTAACGCATTTGATGTAGTTAGGATGTCATGAGAACCCCAATGGGTTTTCTCAACACTCTGCTATATATTTGAGAAGGCGCCCTCGGAGGGTTTCGGGATTGGGCCAGAGGTCGGGTCGGGCTCAGGCCAATAGTCAGTTGTAGCCCGGAAAATAAGTGATGCATTTATCAACGATGGGTTTTCGGCGGCTGCCTAAATGGTTTTTCAAGCAACAGCTTGCCGTTTTAAGGTGGGTGCTGTAGTTGGGAGCTTTGTCAGGGCCCGAGATTCGGTCTGGCTACTAAGCCCAATCGGGTCGTACTCGACGAAATCGTAATGCATTTGCTTTAGTTAGGATGTCATGAGAACCCCAACGGGTTTTCTCAACACTCTACTTTATATTTCAGAAGGCGCTCTTGGGGGGTTTCGGGATTGGGCCAGAGGTCGGGTCGGGCTATGGCCCATAGTCAGTTGTAGCCCGGAAAATAAGTGATGCATTTATCAACGTTGGGTTTTCGGCGGCTGCCTGAATGGTTTTTCAAGCAATAGCTTGCCATTTTAAGGCGGGTGCTGTCGTTGGCAGCTTTGTAAGGGCCCAAGGTTCGGTCTGGCTCCTGAGCCCAATCGGGTGCTACTCGATGAAAATCGTGATGCATTTTTTTGAAGTTAGGATGTCATGAGCACCCCAAATGGTTTTCTCAACAACCTGATTTATATTTGAGGAGGCGCTCTAGGCTGGCACTAGTATCGAGCAAATGGTCGAGTCGCGCTCTGGCCCATAGTCATTTGTAGCCCGGCCAAAAAAGTGATGCATTTATTAACGTTGGGTTTTCGGCGGCTGCCTACATGCTTTTTTCGAGGAAAAGTTGTCGTTTTTTTTGCGGGTGCTGTTGTTGGGAACTTCGTCCGGACCCAAGGATCGGTCTGACTTCACAGCACAATCCGATCCCATTCGACGTAAATCGTGATGCCTTTATTGAAGTTAGGATCTCATGACCACCCCAAATGGTTTTTTCAACAGCATGCTTTACACTTGACAAGGCGCTTTTGTGGGTCACCGAGATCGGGCCGGATTCGGGTCGGGCTTGAGCCCAAAGTCAGCTGTAGCCCGGCAAAAGAAGTGATGCATTTATTAACGTTGGGTTGTCGGCGGCTGCCCACATGGTTTGTCAAGCAATAGCTTGCCATTTAAAGTCGGGTGCTGTCGTTGGGAGCTTTGTCCGGCCCGAGATTCGGTCTGGCTACTAAGCCCAATCGGGTCGCACTCGACGAAAATCGTAACGCATTTGATGTAGTTAGGATGTCATGAGAACCCCAATGGGTTTTCTCAACACTCTGCTATATATTTGAGAAGGCGCCCTCGGAGGGTTTCGGGATTGGGCCAGAGGTCGGGTCGGGCTCAGGCCAATAGTCAGTTGTAGCCCGGAAAATAAGTGATGCATTTATCAACGATGGGTTTTCGGCGGCTGCCTAAATGGTTTTTCAAGCAACAGCTTGCCGTTTTAAGGTGGGTGCTGTAGTTGGGAGCTTTGTCAGGGCCCGAGATTCGGTCTGGCTACTAAGCCCAATCGGGTCGTACTCGACGAAATCGTAATGCATTTGCTTTAGTTAGGATGTCATGAGAACCCCAACGGGTTTTCTCAACACTCTACTTTATATTTCAGAAGGCGCTCTTGGGGGGTTTCGGGATTGGGCCAGAGGTCGGGTCGGGCTATGGCCCATAGTCAGTTGTAGCCCGGAAAATAAGTGATGCATTTATCAACGTTGGGTTTTCGGCGGCTGCCTGAATGGTTTTTCAAGCAATAGCTTGCCATTTTAAGGCGGGTGCTGTCGTTGGCAGCTTTGTAAGGGCCCAAGGTTCGGTCTGGCTCCTGAGCCCAATCGGGTGCTACTCGATGAAAATCGTGATGCATTTTTTGAAGTTAGGATGTCATGAGCACCCCAAATGGTTTTCTCAACAACCTGATTTATATTTGAGGAGGCGCTCTAGGCTGGCACTAGTATCGAGCAAATGGTCGAGTCGCGCTCTGG